>VWYI01004135.1:0-34459 GCA_013399455.1 Anthoscopus minutus | reverse complement strand
TCCTTCCCCTCCCTCCCCTCCCTCCTCTCCCTCCCCTCCCTGTCTCCTTCCTCTCTGTCTCCTCTCTGCCTGTCTCCCTCCCTCCTCCCTGCCTTGCGGCAGCGCCCAGTGCCCGCTGGTGCGCCCCGGGATGCCGTGGGGGCACGGGCCAGGAGCAGCCGCGGGCCATGGGCAGTTGCAGAGAGGCCTCCCTAATCTCTCCGCGGTTCCTCGGGCTAGTTCTCCCTTTGTTGCTCCCGTCAGACCCGGGATGGCTTTTGCGAGTCTGAAATAACGGTTTATTGTTCTCGGATTCACAGCTGGGATCACAAGTAAGAGACAGTAGCGGGATTTGCTCTCAAGCCGATGAGATGGGACTGAGCAAGACAGCGGTGTCTCAGGATGCGTTTGCATTCACCACTGAGCAATACAGGAATGAAGCTAAAGCTTTACAAACACAGGTACCGTATGCCATCTGTAGTGATGCTGAATTGGTTTACTCTGTGATTGTAACAAAAAAATTATTCTGACCCACTTCATGAGACAGCCCAGCAGCGAGTGTCATACTAGCTTTCCTCATGCTGTCACACATTATCTTGACACTGTACTTTAGTAAGGGTAGAGATCACAAACTGTATGTGTAATTACTCTTAACTGCCTGTTGTGGTTCAGTCCTAGTAGGCAGCTGAGCATGCTGCCACTTGCTCCCAGTTTGGATGGGGAAGAGAACTGGAAGGCGAAAAGTATGAAAAGTTAGGAGTTGCCAAAAAAGCAGGTTAACACGGAAAGCAAATGCTTTCCTGGTTTTATGCACAAACAAAGCAAAATAAGGAATTAATTTTCTACATCCCATCAGTGGGCAGAAGTTCAGCCACTTCCATGCCTTCGGCACATGTAACAGTGACTTAGGAAGACAAATGCTGTCACCAGTCTCCCATTATTCCTTCTTCCCTGCTTCTTACCAGCTTTTACTGCTGAGCGTGATGCCACAGGGTGTGGAATATCCTTTTTGTCAGCTGGGGTCAGCCATCCAGTTGTTTCCTCTCTAGTTTCTTGCCCACTCCCAGGGTACTCAGTGGTGAGCAGGTGAGGAGCAGAGGAGCACTACTTAACAAGAATGAAAACACTGGTGTGCTGTTAGCACTGTGTTTAACACAAATCCAAAATGGTGCCATCATGATAGAGCTGCATCACTTGTGTATAGTGTACTGTATAACATCAGGGTTTTTTTACACTTTGAACAGCTCCAGTTTAATAGAAATGTTCCTGCAGTTCCAGAGAACTTGGCTCTCAGATTCTCTCACCCCCGTCCAATTATAATAGAAAAACTGAAGGCATCCAGTGATCAGAGAGATCTAGTCAGAAGTGAGGACCCCAGCCTGAGAAGCTCTGGGATGTTCTCAGTGATATCTGAAGAGAGACTGAAATTGGCTGTTCAGCTGGCAAAAAGGGACATCAAACAAAGACGTCTCAAAGAACAAGTAAAACAGCAGGTATTTGGAGATGTGGTCAGTACACCTTTTTGGACTCAGAAATCACAACAGCAGAAGACTGAAGTATTTGCAAGTCAAGAAAATAAGAATGCCCTGAAGTCTCAGACTCGCTCAACATGTCAGCAGAGGCTCAACCAGCCTTCCCAGGGGGAGTCTGCCAGCTCTGACGTGAATGTTTGTCTCTGCGTAGTTAAGGAGGGAAAGCCAGTACCAGCGGTTTTGGACTCTCCTCCCACCCATGACACAGGACTCGACAGCAAGTCAAGTTTAAATAAAAAAGAACATCAGAATATGCAGGAAGTCCAGCGTCTGCAAAAAGAATTGAGGAACTATGTCCAGAAAATTGAAGATATTATTAAAAAAGGTGTAAGACTGAACAGTAATTATCTTATATAAGCCTACACTAGTTTGCTGATATTTTTTTCCCCCCATTTTTTGGGTTATATTAGAATTCATATTTATGTCTGGACTTCTGAGAACCATCTGTTTTTTCCAAAAGTAGATACAAGATAGAATAGCTAGCCAGCTTAAGCAGTCAGTTCTTTTGTAATAATTAGCAGGAGGTTTAACCATTCCTAATTTTGAGTGCTTTATCTACTACTTTTAACATAAAACTTAGGGGTCACATGATTTTTTAAAATAACTAATGAGATATATTGTATGAGACTGTTTAGTCAAATTCTAAATAGAAACAGGACGTAGAGTTTACAATAACTAACTTTTATTACTGCTGAAGGAACCCCCACAAATATGTGGTTTGGTTCTGCATGGAAAAGGCTTATTAATAAATTATGTCTGTTATCGTGACTTATTTGGGATTTTCACAGTTTAAATTAGGATATAAAACTTTATATTCTATGCTTTTTAGGGAGAGATAGAGAACTAGATCCTGAAAATGAGCAGCGGCTTTGCACAAGGAGACAACAACAAGCTGCACGGTCAGCTCGGATGCTGTATGTGCTCCAGCAGCAGGTAGGAACCATGATTTTAAACTGAGATGCATAGGAGCTTAGTTTGTTGCGATGAATTTGTCAGAAAGTAACTGAAATGAGAGAAAGTCTGTTGGGTTATCTCTGAATTTCCATGACATTCTAGTTTAGATCTGAATGGTGTGACTAATTTCTGTCATGGCTGGACAGAGAGATGAGCATCACTGTTGGAAAATGTCAGATGCTACAGTGAAGGTCTATTGTTCATTTATAGACATAGAACTAATTCTGATGGAGTTGTTCTTCTCTGTCTCCTTTCTTGATAAACAGGTAAAAGAAATTCAGGATGATTTAGAGAAACTGAGTCCTCATGCAATCAAACATACTAAAAAGGTAAGATGTTATTATCCTTCAGGATGGTAGTAACTTACTGACACTTTTCTGGATAAGAGTTTGATTGTCTAGGGTACAGTTGAGCTCTCTCCAGAAAGGAGATTTCCTTTGTATCTTACACATTTTATCTCATTCTCCGAGAAGTATGGCTCACTTGGCCTGGTACTGTCTTTGCTGTTTCCCTCTTCTCCTCAGCTCTCATCTGCAGTACATGAGAGGTTAGTCTTCTGCATTTATGTGGTTTCTAATTCCTTTTCATTCCAATTCCTTTTTGCAAGGAATTAACAATATGTTGTACTCTTGATGGCTTTTTTTAAACTTTTGTTTAATGACACTCAGTCTTACAAGCCTTCTTTCTGAAGAAGGCTTGCCCAGCACCTTTCAGGGGGATGGCTGAGATCATGCCTACAGTCTGGCCAATGTTGCCCTGTTGTTCTCTTATGCTTTTTTGATCATCTGTGTTTTCTTCTGCAACAAAACACAGAGGACTGAGAAAATTCTTGTTTGCACATTAGGCTCCAGCAGCTGTAGATGACAGTTCTGTGTTGGCACAGATAGTAGAAACATCGTGACCTGTTGTATACGCAGGCTGTTTTACCTGAAGCCAGCATGACTTTCATAGGAGTACTCTTGTGAGGAATCTTGAGTAAATTACTTCAATGCCTGCTTTGTTTTGTCTCACAAATGGCTTATTCCAAGATACTTCCAAGCCGGAGTGTTTCTGCATGAAATTTTGGCAACAATTCTTCCAATAGTGTAAGTATCCATAGAAACTATAGTCATTAAAGCATTTATTTATTTTTCATTTTTCCAGTCTCGAGCAGTATCCAGGTTGGCAGCAGCACACAGAGGAGCTGTACGAACCTTGCAGGCATTTGCCAATCAGTTTACAGATCAAACAGATGAGCGGATTCCTGCCCACTACAAGGAACTGGGCAGTCTCATTCGTCAACTGTCTCTCTGCTCTGCCAAGCTAGAAGGGGAGTCTTCCATGTCTAAAGTTATCATAGATATTTTGCTGCAAGTTGAGGTAGGAAAAAACCATTTGTTTTTGCTAAGGCAGAAAAGATATAGTGATATATGAGATTGTGTTCATGAAATGGCAGAATATATTACTGGTTTTGGTTTTATTTTTTAAAGGTCATATTTTCTAATGTAAAAATGTACTTCTAATGTTCCTAAGTAATGGTCTGAATTAGGGATGCATGTCTAAAAGAGATGTGCATCCTAAACACAGAAGCTACCTGCTTCTTGTTGATGCTGTTCCTAGCTTTCTTGGCTATCCTGGTAGAACGAGGACTGGTAGTGATAATGGTAACAAAGCATCAGTTTCTAATTCATTAGTCATTTTCAGGACTGAGAGAAATCATTTTATGCATTATGTGTGCATTAAGTGTTTATTACTCTGGATGCATGCTTTAGTCATCAGCATCAGTGATGAGCACCTGAGCATCTTACATGGTGGTGGGTGCAGAGTTGTCCAGGCAGAAGATAAAGTTGTGGGTACTAGAGTTACTTGGCTCTGTGCCCTTTGAATATCTTTT
Organism: Anthoscopus minutus; assembly: GCA_013399455.1. Classification (NCBI taxonomy): domain Eukaryota; kingdom Metazoa; phylum Chordata; class Aves; order Passeriformes; family Paridae; genus Anthoscopus; species Anthoscopus minutus. The sequence continues at coordinate 30,121 of VWYI01004135.1, read as the reverse complement.
TAATGATGTCTGATGATTTGTACGTGTCATTGGTTTCATAGAAAAGTTCTGATTCATGTTGCCTGCTGCATAAATTTTAAAAAGAGCCATGAGATACTTTCCTTAAAATACTGTTAAAACTGTAAGAACTATGTTTTTAATATTAGTGTTATGACCTTATGAGAACAGTAAGAGTGCTAACTGCCTGGGAATGGCAAAGGAGGTAGTTGTTTAAGTTTGGACATAGCATTGGAAGAAGTGTCATTGTTACCATGTGACTGTGAAGTTTTTGTTGGTCTGTAGCCCTTGCATTCAATTATTTTTGAATATTCTGTAAGCAAATGGTTTTCTGGAGTCAGCTGTAAATATGAAAATGTAAGCCTTTTCAGTAAGATTTAAGTTAGTAATATGAAAAAGCTCCTACATGAACAAGCTATCAGGAATAATCACCATCTGAAAAAAACAAAACAAAACAAAACAAAAAAGCCAGACCAAAAAACCTCCAACTGCTTAGAATGTCTTGAATTTGCTTTTCATTACATCAGACCTACTGAGAGAGTAATTAAAACTCTTAATTATTTGGTGCAGGATCTGAATTCACTGCTGGAAAACAAGCAAGCACCAAAACCAATGAAGAAGTGTATTTCAGCTTCCCAGGCCAAATCTCCAAGGAGCACTGAGACATTTCCAGACAAAAAGCATCTTCTGTCTCCAAAAGGAGAAAACAAACTTCTCACCTTAAAGGGACAGCATGGACTAGAGTCTAAAAAACCTCCATGTGCCAGGAGTCTCTTGACTGGTTTGTATTTTGAATAACTAAATATATTTTTATCACTTAACTTGCCATCTGCAGTTCAATTTTTTAGTATTGTATTGTTGGTCAGAAGTTGGTTACATGTTAGCAAATCAGTCTAACAAAAACCAAGTTGTGGTTGTATAACTGGTCATACTGAAAAGTTAATCTGTGGCTTTGGCTCAGAATTCTCTTGGCTGATACAATTTTTCTACAGAGCAGTGACTGTTTTATCCTGGCTAGTTCATTACTGTTAATGTCTTTTGCACAACAGTCACACTTTTGTACCTAGAGACACATTAACTGATGGTTCATCTGAAGACTTGGGGCTTTTCTCCACTGTCTTGCAATGCAACTGTTGGGAGTTGGCTTTCTATATAGTTCTTTTGCTTTGGATATGAAAGGAAAGGAGCTTATTATCATATAAACTATATGAACTGTTTTTCTTCTTTTTGGTGACTTTCTCATACCTCAAGCTGGTTTGTACTAGAATAATAAGTATACCCTACTGTCCCCAGGTAGCAAGAATTCCATATGCTGATTTCATCTTTGGCAGTCCAGGGAGACAGTATATAAAAATCTAAGTGTTTCCATGTGTCTTGCTGCCTAAAAGAAGATTTGTTATCACTGCCTAGACCTCATATAGCAATTGCTCCCAAAAGCCTTGCATATATATATATATTTTCAAATATCTCTATGCATACAAATATGTATATGCACACAAACCCCAAGCCTTCTTGTTCATCAAAACAATGTAAAAAAGACAATTTCTTTAATACTTGTCAGGAAATACAAGGCTAGAATTTTTCATTTTGTCTTTCATTTTTTTAAAATTACAGAGAAGTATCAAATGTAGAAAAAAGACAGTTCTTGCCCTTTCAACTTAGAGTTAACAGTTCATACGCAATTTTTAGTATAGATAAACACTGACATGTTGCAAATATTTCAGCAGTTGAACAGACACACAGTTGTGCTCATTTATTACACAATAAATACCAAGAAGAAAGTGGCCCACCTGCTTCAGAGAGAAATGTGACTTTGCAAGGAAGCACAAATATACTGATGAGACCTAGAGCTGTAAAAAAAAAGTCTCTCCTTGAAAGAGGTGCTTTGAAGAAGAAAAATGTGTTATTGCCTTCAAAGCCACAGGTATGGAAGTGATAAATCTTTTATGCTGTCTTCTACTTGTGCTCTGGGATTGTTGTATAAGACACTGTCAAAGCTTTGCACTCCCTCACAATATTGCTATTCTGAGCTAGGAGACACAGAGGGGTAAACTATGCCATCTTCATGTTATTTCTATGCTTATGGCTATTTTAGCAAATTATTTTTGAAAACAGTTTTTACTGTTCCTTGGAAATACAGTCTACAACTAGAAACAATAGAATTGGTAGGGAAAATGCTCACTCAAACTAGCTTCATGTTTGAAATTAACATGTGTTTTTCAATTTGAAATTAAAACTGAAGTATCTTCCTCCTATGGTCATCCTCTTTCACAAAAAAATGTATTCAGCAGTAACATTGTGCTAATGTTAGTAGGAGAATATAAGTTACTCGGGCTTACTTAATTGGTAACAGAAATGATAAAACTTCCCTTATACAAGTTCTGGTTTCTGCTAAGTCCTTGCAACAAGAAAGAAGCTCCACAGTGCAAACAAAACAATTCTTAAAAAACATGAGCTATGTTTTGCTAATAAGTGTATTTTTATTTTATTCCTTCCTCGGAGTATTGCTTTTAACTAGGAAAATAAAATCTGACACAGTCACATAGATGTATGCTTACGTAATTTGTACTGCTTCCTATCTCTGGATCAATGAGGATCATGGGCAGGAAGGTTAAGAATTTCAATAATTCATATAGAGGGGATGAGTCTAAGTGACTTTGTAGCAAGTATAAATGTGGGAATATTATAGTTTTGTGGCTGAAACCTTTGTTACTTTGGAAACCTTCTATTTGGATTTATGAATAGTTAACAGAGAGTCTAATTCTGAAAAGTCAAAATTATTTTTTTCCCATAAAGAGCAACACTGGAAAAGCTTGAACTGCTTGCAAAAATAATAGTTGCAAGGTTAAGCATATGTTCTGTTCAGGCACGGCTATACTTCCCTTTAAAGCACTTATAAAACCTTCACTTACATTGCCTCCAGCAAAGCCAGCAGGCATGATTTCAAGACAAAGTCTGAAGCAGAACACAGAATACTTTAAAAATTCAACAACTGGAATATGTGTTTTTTATGTGATCATGTTAACTTTAAGGGAATGCTGAAATTTTCACACTCAAGATGGGCAAACCCTCCAGGAAAGCATGGCCGATTTCAAGAGTCAACTATAGCTTTCCGACTGAAAGAGAACAAACGACCTGTTAAGGAGAGCAAAATGCCTTGTGTGCCATCCAAGCCTCCACCTCGCTCTTTTTCACTTAAGCGGTATGTTTGCAGTCCCCTGGCACCCACCTTTTCCCCTCTTCCCAGTGGAAATGCTTCTAGATCTGTGCTAGTGACTATAGGATAGAGTTGGCCTGGCTTCAGTTCAGTGACACAGGACAGCTTGCTGTCATATATCTGCTCTCTTCCCAGCTGGCCCAGAGCTGCCCCATTCCATAAAGCCTGGGAAGAGCCAGGGATTCAGTCTTTTGCCTGGGTTGCTGCCTGGAAGTCAAGGCCAAACTGTGCAAGGCAGGGTAGTGCAAAACACAGGAGGAAGAGGAGGAGGAGTAATTCCCAGCACTGCATTAAGAAAGTAAATATTATCTCCATGTTTCAGAAGGAAAAGATGCATATATTTGTCCCAGACTATAATAAAGTGCAGGTTTGTTTATTCTAAACTCTGTTCGTAAACATCCTGTTCAACAGGGGTCTCCAAATTTAGGTTGGTTTGGGACTGATGTTTGTGGCATTTCCAGGTGCTGGATCTGTACTAGGCAGTGTGCATAGTAAGATGAGACGCTCATTTCTCTGGACAGTACTTGTGGAGAAGCATGCAGCTCTTGTTCGCCAACAGCAAAAACATGATTCAAGATCCCTCATTCTCAGCAGTATTTTCTGGCTTATAAGGTTTCAAAGTCTATTCATTTTTTCTCTGAAGTTGCTTGTAACTCTTCTAAACTAATACTGGAAATCACACTATTTCATTCTTCAGTTGTTACAATGTACATTTTGTAACTCTATGCTACTGTCCTATTTTTGAAGACTAGCGAGACTTGAAGCAAAAAATTCAAGAGGAGTAAAGGTTCAAACTGACCTTTGTAGAGGAGAAATGGAAAAAAACCAAAAGTTGAGGTAATGACTTTCTTAGAAAAATCTTATAAGGGTTGTCAGATCTGATATAATCTTCCTCCCCACTCCCAACAGTTCTCCTAAAAATACATTTATGCTGTTTCGTGTTTTAAATTATTGTTGTCATACCAGGTTTCAGAATGGCATTGTCATTTGTTCTTCGTGCAGGTCACAAACTCTTTCTCCTGCCCAGTGTGCAGACAAAGCTGGGAAGGAGGTATGGGAGTGGTCAGAGCCTCCGTTAGACAGGACACAGGTAATACAGGCAAGCTCACACCACTGGGTGAATGATGCCTTGAGAGCTATCAAACATTTATAAAAGGGCAACAGTTTCTTTTCAACTTAATGCAAGTTTTGGTTTGGGGGTTTTTTTCTTTCTTTCTTGTATTGGGTTTGTGTCTTTTTGTTTTCTGTGACATTTGTTTTTGGGGTTTGTTTTTTTAAGTAGCAGGTTGCAACAAATGCAGATATTCTGAGTGAAAAGCTATTGGATGATCTTTTGGAAGATACAGCTCGGGAGCTGTGGAGCATGGATCAGCTTGAGAGACTCCAGACTGAGGCCCTGCCTGTGGCTGACACTCATAGCCTAGAGTCAATGTTGCAAAGAATGGAAGAAATTGAAGTATGATTTTCTGTCCTGGTTGGTCTCATTAGTGTTAATTTCTTATTTACTGTTCATAAATTATAATGTCTGTAAGTATCTACATTCTTAACTGAAGCAAGGTCTGACTAGGTCAGTGTCTGAGTTCAAAGACCTGGATGGAGTTTGTGCTTCCAGAAAACACAGTGTAAGAAGAGAAGCAGAGATGTTGATTGTCTATCAGATTGGAAAGTCTTTTAATATTAATTTGAATTTTTCCCTTTGTGTACTATAGAACCTCAGTATTCTAGTAGCATGACCATCTTGAGGAAATATGCCCTGGCAATCCAAAGTATTTCACAGAGCAGCATGGAGAAGTCAGGCAAATAGATGGTTATTTGTGCCTTTTATTCATCTTTCTATATAAATATTAATAAGGTTATTGTTTACTTGACTTGAGCTTTCTCATATATTGCTTTCTTAAAAAGTTTTCTTTGATCTGTTTTTTCATCCTTTCTGGCTCGAGTTCCATTTTGATCTTCCTGTTTTCTGAAATTTATTGTGACTTGGAACTACTCAGTTTAGTGCTATTTACTTGTAGAGATCTGTTCATCAGTTGGAAGTGGGAAGCTGCAGTGTCCTTGTCCCTGAGGCACTGGAGCACACATTTGGATTCACTGTTGGTGAGGCAGGAGCAGCCTGAGGACCCTTCAGTTTGTATGCCTAGGGGATGTTGGTCTGAAAGGGGAGGAGCTCCCAAGGGACTTGCAGTTAGTTTTGTATTCCAGTATGGCATTTTGAATGAGATAAATGTCTGTGTTTTCAATCTCCCACCCCTTTTCTGTGTTGTGTTACCAGCGAAAATAAGCCTGCTTTGCCCAAGGGGGATCATGACTTGCTTTCCTGTTGATAATAATCAGTACAACTGAGCTGTATATATGTTATACACTTAACTGACTGATGTTGTGTCTTCCACCACAGATGTACCAGGAGGATGTCCGCAGGAGAGTTGCTCAGGTTGTCTACAGTGACTCCCAGATCTGGGCCCAGGAAGACGAAATGGGTAATTGTCTTTTTTAATACAACTTGGTATCCTTATAATCTGTAGGCTTAAATTCAGGTGTTTTGAAATCAAGGTCATTGGATTATGTGTGATCAAATAGCACCACTCGGACACATTTTTTACCATAGGCGCTTCTTTCAGAGGACAGTTTCTAAGATACAGTTCTAAAATTAATACTTTATCAGCATTCCTTTTCTTTATCCTATCGCTTGATTGAGTAGCACGGTGAAGCTACATTGGTTTTCCATTGGATCACATACAACTTTACTGAAACTGTGTTGTTTAACACAAGTTGGAAAATCTCACAGTGAGACTGGTGAAGATTTACCCCAAATCTTTATGGATTCTTTTTCCATGTCTTGGATGTACCATGGAGTTTAATAGACTGTGCTATTTTTACAGTGGTATTTTCTATCTCTCTGCTAGAAGCAGCACAAATGATTTATGCTAAAGATAGTATTTCCAAAATGCTCAGCTTTATTACACTGATCTGAATTTATGTTTCTTCTTACTTTGAATACTTTACTTACCTGAAGGACTTCCCCTTAAAAGAAAGAAAAGTCTTTGTAAGGACTTAACCTGCAGTAGATAGAGTTTTTCTCTTTTATAAAACCTATTTAAAATAGTATTTTCTTCCTTCTAGAACAACAAATGGCATCAACAGCTAAAAAACTTACATCTCCTCATCCAGTTCAGATAACTAAATTAATCAGACACCCAGAGCTGGAAAGAGACATTTTATTTGAAAAACCATTTGACAGCACGTAAGTGGAATAATTGGCCCTGCACTGAACTGTGGTGCATAACATCTATGTGACTTCATTATAGTGTTTTTGTTACACTGACTCTTCAAAAAGAGACTTAAAAATTTAGTTCTGTCTTGATGATTATTCTGTTTCCAGTGATACTGATGAAAATAAAGAAGCAGAGGAGAAATTGCAGACTAGAAATTACATTCTGCAGCCCTTGCCTCTGAAGTCTCTGCAGAAAGCGTATTCTGTGTCTCTCTCTGTGCCAAGCGACATGCTCCAGAGCATCATGGATTATAACAGCAGATACAAGCATCACTTAAAGCTTATTTCCCATGAGGTGGTGGGCAGTTTTGATCCATGGCAGATTGCTGAAAGGTATATCAACTATCTCTGTGGTTTGGAAGTGAAAGACTGGAATTTGGAATCAGACTTTCTGAACTTTTTCCTTATCTTTTTTTTGCCCTCCCTCTCCCTTAGTCTTGCAGAGCAGCTGACAGAAGAAGCCCTGTGTGATGTGGCAGCAGAACTGCAGGATGTTTGTGAGGACTATGCAGAAGCTGTGTTCACATCAGAGTTTTTGCAGCCAGTGTAGTGAATTCTTTCCCACCTGCCTCATCACTGTCAGTCCTAGCCTGACAGTCTGTGAGATTTTCTGCTCTGGATCTCCATCAAAGATTCATCTTAGGTTTTTTATGAAACTATTATAATAATATTTTCCTTTTCAGAAAGGACTTCCTTACTTTTCCTTTTATTGTCTAATCACCTTAGCACATGCTACACTGGGGTGAGTTCTTTTGGAGATGAGACAATCCGGTGAAGGATTCTCATGGCATAGCACAAATGGATGCAAACACTTGTCACTGGCTGTAGTTGCAGGCTTGCTTGGGCTCTTGCTGTCGGCTTCAGAGGAGAGTTCCTGAGTGCCTCCATAGCACATAATGTACATAGTACCTCCTTAGTACATAACGCAAAGGCAAAATGAGATCTTTCAATAGAAGCCTGTGATAGAGATCTTATGTTATTTTTCTTGAACTAGTCTGAAATGTTACATTTTTATCAGCATTTAGTCATTCAACCCAATGTTCCTTTTTCTTAAGAATCCCATTGAAATCAAGAATAACAAAATAAATGAGCAATTGGCATTTCTGCGACATTAACTTGTTTCAAGTAATCAAGGTACTAGTTTGGGTTATGTCTGGAGTCAGAGCAATGAGTAATAATTACTTACGTAATATACTAGGGAAATGCAAATTCAACCCTTGAGGTAACCTTAAGAAGAGTATGACAGTCTGTTTCCTTTGTCAATTTTTTTTCTCCAATATTGTTCAATCTATAACACATTCATTTTTAACCTTCTAAGATTATTTTTATTTCCTCTAATGAGAACATATATTTTAAAAATAATTTTGTTTCTATTGAAGCCTGGTTTACTATTTCAGCCATCTTCAAAAGTATATGAAATTTAATGATGTACATGTTACTGCTGAAGTGGGACTTTGCTGATATGTGATTTCCGTAATTTAGAACAGCTGATTTCTAAAATCATAAGTCAAAAATAAGTGTCGCTATGTATATATATGCGTGTGAAAGTATTTTGAAGATGTTTTATTTTTTAATAAACAGCACTTGTTTGTTATCACTGAACAACACAGTTTTAAGATAACTTCCCTCTGAATCCATTTGGAATAGCACAGCATATTCCATATATCCATGGTCTTTCTCTAGGATTGGTTTTTTTGGTGGCTAAGTGACACTGTAGCACCTTTGGGAAAGCAATCCTTGTCAAATCTTTTAAACAGGACTTGTGTCCAACAGCAGAGACAACGTGGCTCGAGGGCAGACTACAGCATGTTGTAATGCGGTCACCCATAGTTGGGGAAGGGGAACCACAGTTTGTTTGCAGCTGGCTCTGGAGGTGGGAATTACTGAGTGTTCTGGCTATTGATTGCACTTAAGGCTCAGGCAAAACCACTTACCTCACTGTGCTCTCTGGGGTATTTCCTGTGGCTCTTGAATGAGCTGCTAAGCAATACCCCTAGCAAATAATGTAATTATCTTTATACCTACCACATTGGTGTTGGCACAGAGCCTGTAAGTTGCTTTAGGACTTGGTTGCATTTTGTTTGCTTGGTTCTTTAATTGTAGAAATGTTTGAGGCAAAGCTTTTGTAACTGCCCTTTATTTGGTGGTGTTCTTACACACGGTAGTAATATACAATCCCTCCTAAGCTCTCTGCCAGCCTCCTCCCATTGTTTCTGCAAGTTCCTTAAGATGAATTTCTCTTTTCTTCATTGGGGGATCTGGAGACGTTCACATCTCTGCTTTTAGAGGTATGCTGCTAGTGAGGCTCTTGAACAGGGACGAACCTTGTAAGTTCTCTAATTCGGCTTTCAGCAGACTAAGCCACTTGCCTATTGCTGACCTAAAAGGCAGCTTTGCAGTTGTTCAGCCACTGCATTGACACGGGGCTTGGCAACACCCGGAGGAATGTTGCTGTTCAAATCCAGAGCAGCCACTCACTCGCAGGAGCGGCTTGGCAGGGGCCGTGCCGCAGTCGCAGCCGAGCCATGCGCACCCCAGCACCGCGCGCCGGGATAGGGACAGCGCCACTCGGCCCCCGGAGAGCTGAGGGCCGGAGCCGGGCGCCGGACAGGAACCCAGTCTTGGCCCGCTCCTGCTCTGCGCGCTCACAGCTCCGAGGGGCGCTAAGACGGCCAGGGGGCTCCGACCCCTCCCCGGGAGGCGTGTCGTGAGGGCTGCGGGCAAGGCGAGCTCCCAGCGGAGTGCCCTCGCCGGCAGTGGCCGGGCGAGACCCTCCGCGGAGCTCTTGCCCGGGCCGGGGTGCTGCTCGCACCTCGCGGCCGCTCTCTCCCGGCCGTTTATGCGCAGCCACGTCCCCGTGCTGGCCCAGCCCGGCCCCCGCTCTCCGCGGAGCCGCTCGCTGCGCCTTTAGCGACGGCGGCTGCGCCTTCAGCGGCGGGCGGGCGGGCGGCACCGGGCGGCGGCGGCGGATCCCGGCCGCGTCTCAGCGCCGCAGGCAAGGGGGTGGCGCGGGGCCTCTGCTGAAAGCCGATGGGGCGCCGGAGAGCAGGGTGCCGGAGCGCCCAGCGGGCGAGCACCTGACACGGCTGAGGACGGCTTGGCTGCGAGCGGGCAGCCCTGAAATGGCGAAAGCTCCACTCCCAGGTAAGTCCTCAGCCCGCGCGGCGCAATGGGGCAGTGCCGAGAGGAGAGCGAAGCCCTCACGGCGGGATGGGGTGGCCCCGAGGGGAGCGCAGGCCCCGGGCGCGCGGCGGTGATAAGGCTCCGGCGCCTTCCCCGCCCACCCGCGGCTCCGGGGCAGCCCCGCTCCGCGTCCTTCGCTGTCGGCCCCGTGGAGCGGTGAACGCAGACTCATGTGGGGACGAGGCGGGAGTACATTTGACCTCGTCGTTGTTATCGAGCACGGCCCGCTCTGCCTTTGGCGGCCGCATCTGCCGGTGCCGTGGTCAAGGCAGAGCTGTGCGAGTCTGCGGGGGCATCGCAGCCGTCCGCGCCCGTCGCCGCTGTTCGGCCTCCTCCCCGCGCGCCGCCGATGCTTCTCCGGCAAGGGTCTCTCCCAGCGCCCGGGGAATTCCGTAGCTGCCGCCTGGTCGGGTCGGTGCTCGCTACCGCCCACTCAGGAGGAACAGACCGGGAGGCAGCAGCCGTGGTCGGAGAGCAATACAGGTGTGCTGTTGGGTTGAATGTGCCGAAAGCCTGCGCTGCGCCTTACCTGTTCACGTAACTCGTGCTTCCTCTGGAGGGTGAGCACTGTGGAGGTTGGAGGTCGGTTGGCTGAGGCTGAGACCCGGGTTTGAGGATGCTCAGCAGCAGCGGTACCCTGATGTCCCGTGCACGGTGGCAGATGCAGCCTGAACAAGGTAGCATGTGTTCTGGGTGCACAAAGGCTAGAACAGATGAGAGTGCAGTTGCTGATGCAGAAGTGATTTTCTTCTAGGTTGCATTCAGAGCCTATTGCTGGTGAAGGCCTAACTGCTGTAACTGAATGGTCAGTATGTGGCACTTGCCTGGTGTTTGGTGCGAGGTCTGGACGCAGCTTTACAGCAGTGTGGCAATGTTAAAGCTAAATCCAAAAGGATGCTTTTTTTCCAGCACTGTTCGTTTCTTTACTCCCCAAAAAGAAGTATGGACTGGTGGCAGCCCAGAGGTGTAACACTCTGGAGCATGAGAGCATTAATAATTTCAGAGGATGCAAATACAGGATTGAAGAAAATGCTTCTTTTCCTTCTTTGGAAGATGAAGAAGTAATCAAATGGGGAAGAAGTCTCATGGGGAAAAAGTCTCATGGCTTTTTTCTTTGTTATTAGTTTGCAGTGCTTTTAAGTTTGATAGGAAAATAAGAGGACATTGCTTTTGCTTTTTGTGATACGTGAATAATGCAGCTTGCATGCAGAGTTTGTGTGTTCCAATACAATTTTGCACAGGAATTTTAAAGCATAGTACTTGTCTTGGATGTAATTTCACTGACAAAGTATTTTTAAAGAAGCTTATTGCAAAGAAAAGTAAGAGTAGACCATTCACAAAGGAGGTCTGGAAGAAACTATCTGGTCTAGGCATAGGGAAAATGTGCTGCTTTTCTAAATTGAGCCTACTGAAATTTAACAATGTGAGCTGAAATATGCACAAATATTAAAAAGTTGTTTTGCTTATATGTATCCTACCTTGCAGCCCCTGCCAGTGCTGTAGCCTTATCTGAAACAGAAGGGAAAACCAAAATTGTAGTGAAAATATGCTGTTTGCTCACTGTTGAATGACAGGTGTGCTTGTAAAGGGCTTTTAGACATGGTCCACACTTGACTAATTTGAGTAGCCAGATCTCATCTAGTGAACTCCAAACCTTAAGCAATTGAAGTAGTCCCTGTGCAGAAATGCTTGGGCATTTGCCAGTGTCAATTGTAAAACCACATAGAGACAATTACAGATCACTGCTTGACATGTCCCTGTGGGAGTGGTAGAGTATCTGCTCTTCAGCTCTGACTTCATTTTTAACAGAGCACAATGACTCGAAAGTGCCAGAGCCTCCTCAGAAAACCAGAATCTCTGCACTATGAAAGTACAGACTTTCAGATGTGTTGCAGGCAGTCCACCTACAGTTATTGCTGGAAAAGGTTAGAGAATATTCATATCTTCTCTGGTTTTGGGGAGTCAGTTTGGAGGAGGTGATGACATTGCTGAGAGGGAGGGTGAAGTTAATTTTTGCTATGGGGAAGCTGGCATCTGAAGCATCAAGAAACAGCTCTGGGAGATGTACCATGTTTACAGGAAAGTTTGATCTAGGATTTAAAGTCTGAACAATCATGTTAAACCTCTTCTCTCTCTTCCTTCACCTCACTAGTAATCGTGTAAAGTGCAAGACTGCAAATGTCACTGGTACCTTTAAATAGGGGCTTAAAGGCCTGCGTGGCTTAGTTTCTTGATTTGTTTCCTGAACTCAATATTCAAATACATGCCCATCCTTACCATCTGCTGCAGAACTGCCAGTGGAGGGATATACAGAGGAGACAGCCAGGATTTTCTCGCTGTGAAATTGCTGTGAGATGAAGGACACCGATTGAGGAATGGGAGAGGAGCTGGTTGTGTTGGGCACTTCTGACCACAGTGGCATCTGGACTTCAACATCACTTAGGTCTTCCACTTCTTGACAAGAGAACCTGCCATTTGTGTGGACTTTTTTCTGTTTGTAAATATGTTTGGCTTTGACAGCTGTGTATTTGGACAAGGGAGCTTGACATCTTGACTTGATCTTCCACTTTTTTCTTCCCCATCCCCTTCCTCACGGCCCTCCCTCTCTCCTCCCACTGTTATTTTTCCCACTCACCTCCTTTAGCCTCACAGTTTTGTGGGCCTCCCCCTCCATGCCCCCCCCCCCCCCCGCCCCTTCCACTGAATGTGTTTCATTTCAGCTTCAATTGATTTCATTTCAGTTCCAGTCTCTGATGCAGATTCATTCTGTGATTTTGGATTAGTTCCATGTGCCCCTGCTATCAGTGATGGCATATATGGTCTATCTTTTTTGGTGGTCAGTTTGCAGGCAAGGACTTCCTCTGATCAGCATCTCCCCCTGTCTTGTATGAGCTCCTGAGTTTCAGGAGTGCCTCCAGTAGTTTAATTCATATCCTTGTAATGTACATCTTCAGTTTTACGTTTTCCAAATAAGAAATAAAACATAACTAGAAAATAATAGTGGGTGAACTTGGACTCCAGTAAGTCTTAACTGCATAGTCACTAGGTAACACTGTGTGGGTAGCTCAGTTAAATCACTTAATGGGTAGGCAAGAAGCATCTGAAACCAGCAAAACAGAAAGAGGCGTTATTATACAACTGCAGTCAGTAGCAATAGCAAAGGTCATTCCTCCTACCCAGTATCTCTATGCAAATGGAAAAATGACTCGTGCTCTTAGATTTTATTAGAACTGCCCTTGAATTCAAAATGGTACACTTCTAAAACAAGATTTTTTGACAAGTGGAAATGTTTTAATCTGTGCAATATAGTCTATTTTTTATTATTTTTTTAATTGAGATTAATTCAGTCCTCAAGATTTGACTGTGTAAAAGACTGAATTTCCAGTAGCTATGAGAACACTGTGTGCTATTTCATCTCTACCTAGGTGTGGTAATAGTGTTCAGGAGTGCTTTCTTTATGGTTGCCTGTCTTCTGGGATGTTCTTTTGTCTGGGCTTGATTGGATTGGAAAATGTTACCAAGCAAAAGATGTAGGAAAGGCTAGGCCTGCTGCAAAGCTTGAAATTTGTAATAATATGACAGTGAAGTGAATAATATTGAATTTGTTTTACAGTAAAGCCTAGTGCTGTAATTGCATCTAGTGAGAACTGCTGCTCTTATCCTGCTTGAATGCATCTTCCTGGCAAGTCTGGTGTGAGTACACCTGAGTTGGGATGGCCTCTGGAAACAGCCTGTGGTGCTGCCAGTACACAAGGGCCTGGTATGACTGGTATTTGGGTCATCCCACTTGCCTGACAAGGTAGCCAGTGATACATGCATTGGTAAGGAGAAGAAGGAGATGCTGGAGTGACTCTTAAACTGGTGGTTCTGGACTGAGCCTACTGTGCTAGTACTCTGCGCACAGAAGTATGTTTCAGGAATTAAATCACTACTCTTCAGTTCCAAAAGTGTATGTGCTGGTACTGCTCCTGAAGTACTTCTGTAAACAGTGATGTGATGACTCCAGTAATGGTTTGGGTTTTTTTTCAGTGGCAGTAAGTCCTTTTTAAAAAAGGTAATTCAAAATGAGAAGGGAGAACCAGTGAAGAAAGGTAACATGGCTGTGGTTTCACAGCAGGGCTAGGCTTACTTCCTGCTGCATTTGAAAATTAATTTTCTGGTCATTAGATCCAGTCATAGATTCAGTCCCTGTGCCTTGGCAAGGTGTGCTTAGAGGACATCATTTCCACAGGAAAATATTCCTTCCTTTTTCCAGAAGATACTCTTGTGCTCTCTATATGTTTCACCTCCAGGTGTATGCCACCTAAAGACCTGGGGCCTGTACTATTATGGTGTTAACAGCTTTGTGCTGTCAGAATTGATGCCAGTTACTGGAATGGAAATGGAATTTTCTTTCTCCTGACTTGGTATGCATTTTAAATACTGTATTTGCTTGTAATATTGAAGCAGCATTTTTAGTACTGGCAGCAGAACATGTGCTTACATGTTTGAGTGACAGTGGTGAGCTGCTCTGTCTTAGCATGATTGGAACTTTTAGGATGAGTGTGTTTGGGACATTAGGCCTTCCAAATGATATAGGAAAGTGATTTAAGTTGGGGATCAACAGCTTTAACTACTCAGTTTTCAGAGGAAAACCTTTGCTTCTTAAACTTGTTTTTCAGAGCATCTTCAGCCTTACTTCACTTCTTACCTGTTTTTCTGTTTCCATTTCCTTAGTCTGGAGAATGTTTGCTACAGACCAGTAGGACCACTTTATTTCTCTTGTGGTTGTTGTTTTGTTTTGTTTTGTTTTGTTTTGTTTTTTCTTTTTTAGGATCACCTTCATACCATATGGAATGAAGTGTGCTCATGCACTGCTTAACTGTCATATCATTGCCAGTTTGTGAAAAAAAGAGACAGCTTTGGAAAAATTTAGATTTATGGCTCCTGACCAGAGGAAGCTAGAGCTGATTCTTCTTTTATATATACTTTTCAACTGCTGTTGGTTTCTTATGGAACTATGGTAGAACGAGCCCTGCTGGTGTTTCTGGGTGAAAGTGGAATTGGCATTTTCCATGACTGTTTCACTCCTTAGGTCTATTTGTGGAACATAACAGTGCTTGCATCATTTTAGTGGGTTGTTCCTTCTCTGGATGGACAGCATTAGAGGCTGATGATATGTGAGTGAAAACTGTTTCTTCTGCTGTTTGCTGGAATTATGTACAGTCACTAAACACCAATGATGAAATTTGCCTCGCATCTGAATTAGGATGGCATGTGCAGTCTGACATGCCTTCAACCGAAGTGCGAGTGTTGCATAATAGAACATGGAACTATTTCAGTAGCAATTTTTTTGTCCAATGAGTTCCTGGCTATTTTGCTGCTTATCACAAGAGGCTGCAGCTGATTGTGATCTGTGGCTCTTCCCCTTATGGAAGCTGTTGTGCTGAATATATATTTCAGTTGTGATCCTTACTTATACATAGGGGTAAGGAGATCAATATCTAACATGCATCACAGCACCTCCTGTCAGGTCACCAGGTCACTGATGCAGCAAAGTACCAGTGAAATTCCAGCTGTTCTTTATTGAAGAAAATGAAAAAACAAGACTTTTTTACTGAGGAAAATCCCTTATTGTAATCTTAATTACAATAACAGTTAGTGCTAGCCTAACTAGACCATTCAGCTTCTGTTCATAGTGCAGCAAGGATGGCTCTGCTCTTGTCTTCTCCCTGACTTTTGCTGTGGCTCTGTGTTCAGGGCAAACCACTGCTAGCTCCCTCTGTGACAGATGTCTGTCATGACTTGCAGTTCCGTGCAGAGAGAACAGGTTAGATAGGAAACTTTACTTCTGCTTCTTCTAAAAGAAAAGCACCTCTGCATTTCTATGGGCTCTCATTCCGCTTCTTGGAAATGTTACACTTATAATCCTACTGTCCCTCTGTCATGCTACACCAACAGCTTATGGGGAACTACTGTACATGCTTCCAGTTCAACTATTGTGACTCGCAAATTGGTCATGTAGTGTTCAAAGCATTTCTACATGCTTTCCCATTCTTTGATCAGAAATTCTGATACTGAACAACTGAAATGAAATGCAAGTTCCTACCCTGGGTGCAAAAATTTCTGAAATGTGGCTGCTAAGAGTCAGCTGACTGATCTGATAAAGGATAGGTTCACTGCCATAGAAGCATAGTGTCATTACTGAGGAGCTCACCTCTGTTCTGAAGACGGGCTGGTCTTTTCATTCTCTGAAGCCAAATTATGAAATAAAATATGTAGCAGTTGACAGTGTAAATCAAATCAGTGAGTCCAGGCAATGCCAGTGTCTAATAAAATCAAGAAATGTTAATAGAGTCCTCTGAAGGTGGCTAATGCTAATCTGCTGGCACAGAAGGAAGCGGACTCAACAGGACCAACATATTAGGGCAGTGCAATGCAATGCAGTCCTGCCAGCAAATCATCCTAGATGTGGAGAGCTGTTGCAGTGAGCTTTACACAGATTTGTGCTGCTGACTGGTTATGTTTAAGCTGCTTCTAGGTCTAGAAGCATTCCCAATGCAATATAATAAGACTGATGCTTCCAAGATCTTTTCTCATAGCCAGAATTTATACCTGGGTATTTGTTACACTTTTCCCTGCCCTCCCTTCACATTCTGCATCAAACTCCAAGGTCCTTGGAACCATGAGCATTTTTTGTGGGGTGAGTACTTTTACTGATTTTCGGCCAGCCTAGTGGCAGTTCTTTTCCAGGGAATTGCTGTTTGCTTTGGAGTACCTTTCAAGTTTTTAAAAGTTTTTATTTTTTATAGCCTCCTCCCTCCTTTTGTTCTTCCCTCCCTCCCTAGATCTCTCTGGTTTTTTTGTGGTGCCTCCCACCTTCTGCTTTTGAAATTTTGGAATGTCTGGTTTTCCAAGCATTGACCCAATGCAGACTTTTTTTCATTTGAAGTTCAGAATAGTGTTTTTTCTACCGCTATTTTGATGCCTGTAGTGAGGCATTTTAGGATAGATATATACCCGAATGGAGGGGCTCCATTAGCTGCCAGATATCATTGGACACATTCCCAATACATGCTGTACTCTTGTAATGAATACTGACTCCTTAATAACCATTTAAAAACAATATTAAAATGCTATTTAATTGACTATTATTTTTACTTACTTCTTAATAACCTTTTTTTAAACCTATTTAAATGTTATTAATTGATTATTATTTTTACTCACTTCTCGGCCAGCTAAAATCTGCTTCTTCTTACCACCCTTTACTTATATTTCTGATTAATTCAGCTGTATGTGTATTAAATGAAGAACAAAAGGCTGTGACCTAGTGGCATGCTTTCTCCAGAATAATACAGAAGCATGCATCCTCTGTTTGAGCTACTCTTTTACTACTGAGAGAAGAATGCTTTTGTGGCCAAGAGCTCAGGATATTAGAATCAGTTCTGGTGTCATCATTTGTGGAAATGAATAAAATGAAGGACACTATACTGGTGGGTAATGAGTGTCCTTTCTACAGTAATGCTGTTAGAGATGTGGTGGATTTGATCCCTAGATTTGATCCACAGATTGTGGGGAGACTTTGTTGTTAATATAAGAAATATATCTCACTACTTCTTTCTAGTGTTAGGTTGCTTAGGTATAAGGACAGTTCAGGTATTTAGACAAGTCTGGTTTACCAACTACAAATTAGTTTGAGTATGATAATCCATTAGGACCATTTAAGCTATCATGATTGTATCTGTCACTGTACCTATTCTAATGTGATTTTGCCTTCCTGTCTTCAAATGGCAAGCTTCAGATGAAAGCCCCAGGCTCCAGCGCAGCAAAGCTCTCTGGTGAAACCAGTTCAGTGAGTGAGAATTGAGTAACTTGTCTGCAAATCTGTGAGCCAAATAAGATACTTCTTTTAGGAGTTAAATTGAATTTAAGTTGCAGCTACTGCTGTGTCCTGAGGAAATACTGCTTTGTGTCTTAGAAACAATGTGCAATTTGAGTGTTGGAATGAAACAGCCAGATGTATTCAACAGGAAAGAATTTATCTTCTGAGGTCACTGCATTAGCTGAATGCAGGCTTATCTTTACACAAATTTGTTTTAATCACTTTACTTAAGTGGAATTATTTTTTTTGCCATCCTGAGAGCTCTGGCTGGCTGACAGTTGAGATTAAAGTGTGCATAATGACCATCCTCCTGAGGCACCTACACAAACTGTTCATTAATGTGTTGGGTCTGTCTTTTCTGGAGCAGAGGTGAGCATTCCCTTGTGTTAATGTGAGTCTTCTTGTATTTCCAGCTGGCTCACGCCGATTTGGTGGTGCTCAGCAGCATGTGCAGAGTGTTCTCAGAGACTCTGTAGAGAGCTCTGATGATGAGTTCTTTGATGCACGAGGTAAGTACACATTTTTGTCTTCCTCTTCCCATTTTTTCCCCCAATTTTGCAACAAGTAACTAAGCTCCTTCATGGGTGAACTGACAACACTGTCTGCCTCAGACAAAACCTCCATCGATTCTTCTATCCACGATATGTGAATGGACTTAAATTTACAGGAGTTTGGTGAAGTGCTGGGGTGGATGAATGACCTGCCCTGAACTGAGTCTGGCATCAGAAGCAGCAAGACACCACCAGTAAAGACCTCATGGGGTCTGACACAGGTCCTTCCCAGCTTAGACAGTGTAAGACATTACAGTGGGAGTGCTCTTGTTCACAGTTCCTGATGAAGGCCATGAGTACTGATGGCCAACTTTTAAGACCTATGTCTTAGGTTTTCCACTCTATCAAAACTTTCCCTGAAGGGACTGGGACCTCTGCTTGTTCATGGAAAAGTATTTGAGTGCTTGTGGATTTCATCTCAGGATATTCTGACTTAGAAGGGACCCACAAGGATCACTGAATCCAGCTCCTAAGTGAATAGCCCATATAGGGATCAAACCTGTGGCTATGGCACTGTGCTCTAACTAGCTGAGGTAACTGCAACACTCCCTAAATCATCTGTTAGGCTCTGAATCTTGACATGCTTGGTAACATGCCAAGTTTTGTCCTGAAGTGGGAGAAGAATCTGTAGGTTGTGTGTATACACAATCTCCTACCTCTGGTGGGAGACTGGGCCTCTGATTTTGGTTCTGTTTCCAGGAACCAAAACTTAGGCTTTTCTGACACATTTCACTTGCTTTTTCTGAAAGAGCTTTCTTTAAATACTGAAGTTTTAATGTCAAAAGTAGTCTGTGTAGTCTAAAATGCTTGTAAATGATAGTCGCTATCATTTTTATAATGGTTACTTGAAATAAAAGTCACTGCTAGGTAAAGATCATGAACAACATCTGTTACTGAGTTGTTAATCCCCTAATAAGAGACTTTTAGTGACAGATAATAATACGTGATAAATTGCTTCTGTGGATCCAAATTAAACGTGCCTGGGAGACATGTAAGCATGAAGAGGATGCGAGATGGTGATCTCTTCTCCTGGGTATTCAATGAGAATAGGATACCCAAATTATTTAAGCTGTGTTTAAATCTTAAGCTTTCATGAGTGGAGGAGTTGGAAATAGAAAAGAAATATACCCTATGCTGACTTTGCTCCACACTGCCTTTGTGCTTTGCAATGTTCTACTGTGTGCTTAAAATAGCAATCTTGATGATTTCAGCAATGTTTCCAAATTCTGTGTGAAGCTGCAGTTGTAACTTTGAGCACCAAATCACACTTCAAATTTTTTCTCCAAAAAGAAAGCTAAAATGATGATGTTTCCGACATTCTAGATGTCATCATTCTGTCTTTGGGAGTATGATCACTTACTGTGCTTGATGGAATATTCTTTTGAATCATCAAGATCTTTTGTTCAGTAATGCTTTGAAGGTCAGTTTGATGCCTGCATTTTTGGCATTGGTAAGGCATGCATTGTAGACTGAGAACAAGAAGTGCACGTGGAATTTGCTGGATATAGTTCATATTGACTTTACACAAGTATTTCCAAGTTTAGATTACTTGATAGTTAGCTTGCAAAAATACTCTTCAAATCAAGTTTTGTTTAGTTAGTTTTTCAGTTCTTCATATCCTGTCACTGGTCACTAGAGAGATACCAGCGTGAGAGATCCCTCTCCATGGCCCACCTTGAGGAAGTTGCAGGCTGTGATGAGGTCATCCCTCAGTCTTCTCCAAACTGAACAAACCGAGGGACCTCAATCATTCCTCATAAATCTTGGTCTTGAGGCCTTTCAGCATCTTGGTTGTCCTCCTCTGGATGCTCTCTAATAGCTTTAGATCTTTCTTCTATTACGGCACCCAAAACTAGACCCAGGACTTGATGTGAGGCCGCACCAGAGCAGAGTAGGACAGTCACCTTCCTTCAGCTGGCCAGGGTGCTGTGCATGATGCACCCAAGGACACTGTTGGCCCTTTTGGTTGCCAGGATGCACCATTGACTGACGTTCAATTTTCCATCAAACTAAACCCTCAGATCTCTTTCCCTGAGACTTCTCTTCAGCCTCTTCTCCCACAGTTTGTAGGTCTAACTAGGATTACCCCATGCCAGGCGCAGAATCCAGCGCTTGCATGTGTTAAATTTCATATGGCTGCTGATTGCCCAGCTCTGTGGTCTATTGAGATCTCTCTGCAAGGCCTTGCTACCCTTGAAGCTGTCCATAGGTCCTCTTAATTTTGTATCATCTCTGCTTTCTCCCGAACAGCCTTTCAGAAATAAGTGTTTAAATGTCAGGAAAATAAATGTACGCAGAAGCATAAATACTAGCAAAAGAGGCAGAAGGCGTTTCTACACTCAGAAGCTCTCTTGGTGATAAGGGAGCTTGTGTCTTCGGTAGAGGAAAACATGTGTGGGCTGAAGTAATTTGCATTATCAGTAGATTAAATTTAGCACCAAAGAAACAAGAGGAGTTTGTGGTGGAGTGAGGGAAACCTGTCTAGGACAGAGACTCTGGCTTTCACCTCCTAAAAATGAGGTAACTTGATACTGTTTTTCTGTCTCCAGCATAACATTTTCTGCAGTGTTTCTTACCTGTATTTCTCACCCTTCTCTGTAACTTATACAGAGTGCTTCATTAGTGTTTGATATTCTTGCAGCTGTACAGTGCAGCTGGAGTTGAGTACTATGGGGTTTCTTCATGGGAGAATCTGGAAGCTATGCCACATCTACCCATGTGTAATTTGTACTTCACAGACAGGCTGAAGTAGGAAATAGTGGGCACAGCAGTTGGCACTATTAAAACATAACATTAGTGAGCTGCTTTTTTATTCTGAAAAACAGCTGGGGTGAAATCTCAGTTTCTCAAACAAAGAAGTTTCTGGCTGGCAGCCTTGTAAACAAAGAATCAGGCACCTGTGTTTGAGATGAAGCAACTGTACATGTTTTGACTGTTGATTCATCTGTCATGGCTAACTACTTAATTTAGTGAAATCCATATGGAAAGAGAGAAGTAATATTTTACTGTTTTATATTGCCTGGGTTTCCTTTGTTTCTTGCTTTCTGTGTGACGTGCTGTAAGTTAGGCAGAAATTTTACAGTGTCAACATGTAAAATTATATTTGATATGGGAAACTACCTTATAATTTGACTGCAACGTACCTCTGCTCACAGAATATGAAAATTACAGCTGAATACATCATCACAAAATTGTCAGAATATGAAATTCCATGGTTGACTAACATTTTTTCTCAGATTTGATAAGCTGCTTAGAGAAGCCTGCTCATTCCCATTTGGCCATTTTATCAGACTTCCACAACAGACAGTCGTACCCATCTCCCCAGGCACCTGCCCCACAGCTTTTAAGCTGAAAAAAAAATCTTCCATAATACAGCCCTGGAGGCACATGTCTCTCATTTGTTTTCAGTTCTTTTCACTGGTCTGCATGCCTGCTGTACACACCTGCCACTGTAAAGGGCCATCGGCTGTGCTGCTTCTGCTTGGTCTTCCAATGCCAGCACTGGACTTTGAAGAACAAAGCGGGAAAATGAAATCTACGGTAGAGAACCACTATCTCCCATTTTTATCTGTGGATAAAATGTTACACCTGTCAGCCCGACACTCACCACTAGGTCACTCATCACTAGGCCTTAAAGAGGTCTTGAGGGCTGTGTTTGTTCTACACTGCTGCTAATTTGAACACTTTTCCATCTGTATTTGTGCAGTTGCACTGAGGGGCTGGTGTGAGGCTTTGGGGGGGGCAAGACTTCCTGTTACTTCAGAAAGTTGGCAGGAGGAACAGCAGTAAGGACTAAGCACAAAACATCACTGAAAATACCCATCATACCCAGATGGACTTTAAAACCACTTGTGAAGGGGGAGAGGGAAGAGACCAAAACCAGCATGGCTCTTTCCCATCCTTCTTATAGAACTTCAAATAAATCAGCCTCTGAGAGAAAGTGACAAAAACCTGAGCAAAATGCTGTGCTAAGTGTTTGATTCTCTCTGTCTCAGGGAGTAGCTGAGATTGTATCAGGTCTCAGGGGTCTTTGCTGGATCCAGCTTCTCTGATAAATCTGATAAATGATCTTTATCAATGTTTGTTTATAAAAGGTATGACTTTGGAAGAGGTAAGATATGGTGATGACTATGAAGTGATTTATACAGTCCTTTATACATATCCATCTTTCTCCTTCTCCACTACCAAGATCTCTCTAAATGAGAGAGGTACATATGAGAGAATATGAAAGAACATAAATTTTGAAATCATTTAGAGGCCTACTGCAAGGTAATATTTGAAAATGATTATTTTAGCCAGAAATGTCCTGGATAAATTATTCTGCGTTTATTCTCATATTAGAGCCATTCTCTCTACGAAAGGCAGTAAGAGAGGATAGAATTTGACTTATTATCTGACTCTGTCTTAACAAGTAAAGAACTGTTATTACTTTTTCTACTTACTTTTTTTCTGTGTGTTCGCCCTAGGTACAAAGACCATTCTGAGTTTTATCCGGCCAGGCTGAAGTGCATTGAGTAAATTTATTCAGAAAGGATTAATGCACCTTTTTTGCCAAATAGCTGTTAAATTGAAGGAAAATGTTTTCCTACAGCTTATAGCCCTGTTTGTTTTTGTTTTTTGTTGTGGGTTTTTTGTTTGTTTGTTTGTTTTTACGGGAGAGTTAATATCTATCTACAGGTTGTGTTTTGTGCTTTCGGTTTTTCTCACCCTGCTTCTGCCTGGCATCTCATAAAGAGATGATTCTCAGTGCTATGGGCTTGGTTACATTCCATTATGTCTCTGTGTCCCTAGATGAAAATGTAAAGCTTTATGTAGCACAGGTGGCTTTGATAAAAGGGGAAAAACCTCCTTGAAAAGTCTTGAACTGGTCTGTGTGCCCACGCTTCCCTCTGCTCTGCCTTTTGAATGTTCTTCAAATAAAAAAAATTTTAGAAAAACCCCCAAAATCAGCCAGCCACTCTCAAAGTGATATTTGCGTGATAATCACTCAAAGTGATTATTATAAACTTTGTTTTACAGTGGCTGCTCAAGAGAGAGAAAAGATTCAAAGTCCTCTCTTTTCCATATTTTTCTTGCACATAATCTATGAAGCATATAAGGTCCCTGTGAAGCATATGAGTAGGCAAGAAGCTTTCCGGGACAGTCCTGCATAACCTGTTGTCTGTTCCCATTAGGGGCTCTAATGAATGTTTATTTCTCTCTTGATTGCTATTTCTCCCCCTGTCTTTTTCCTCTTGTTTGTCACAGCAATTTATTCTATTCTTCTTCCTCTTACAGAAGAGATGGTGGAAGGAAAAAATGCTATTCTCATAGGCATGAGCCAATGGAACTCAAATGACCTTGTTGAGCAGATAGAAACAATAGGGAAGCTTGAAGAAAACCAAGGTAATATTTTTAGCTTGTATTACAGAATTCTTAAGAGTTAACAAGAACATCTGACTAGTGAAGCAATTACTTTTTGGATACTATGTAAATACGCTACAGAAGTAATGTCATTTTACGGCATCCCATAGTTAAAGATATGTAAGTAGCATTTCAGTCCTGAGAAATGAATTGCAGTGATCTCTTTCAGGAGAAAGAGTTATCAGACCAGGTAATACAGATTTACTGGTTTCAGTGGGAAGTCAGTGTTGTACTCAGCTGAACAATGAAGAGATCGATTACAAGACTAAAACTTACTTTTCTTGTATTCAACATGTGAGAGGCTTCTTGTCGCTGGGTTATTTTGCTCCTTAAAGTGAACAAATCCTTACATGGAATTTCTGTGGGGACACATACTTTCAGGTGTATTTGGGGCCATTTTAATGTAAATATATATGTAACTGTATACCACTGAAAGGAGAGGGAAGTGAGCGCTGATCCAGCAGTAAGAATTTGGGACTTAGGATAAAAGGCCCAAGCAGTGTTATTGTTAGTTTGGCTCCTAAATTGCCTAGTTGTTTGAAAATTAAATTACCTTCTTGACTTCAGGGAGAGAGAAAGTCCTAACTTGCTCCTCCATCAGTGATATGGGGCTCAGGTATAATGGTGCTTGTTAATTAATCTAGCTTTGAAAAGAATTTAATATACTTGTCCATTTTAGGAGGCTTTTCTTTATGGATTTTCTACATGTAGTCGATCCTGAAAATCTGTTAACAGGTTTATTTAAGTAAACAGGTATATATAAAAGTAATGTTTATCTGAGTCACAAACTTCTTGATTAACTACCATTAGAATGATTTAGTTTTATTGTGCTTAACTGACAGGTAGACACAATACACACAGTATATTTACAGTTGTTAAATAGGTACACAGAGAAAAAAAACAGTTTTGCACTTGTTTTAACATGATATCAAGGCCTCATTTATGTTGCTTACTAACTTATTCAGAGATTCAGTGGCAATTTTTAAGATATACTGTATGTGTTATACCTGTTGTAAATGTGGCATTTTCTATGCTACAAAGTACCAAGAAAGAGTAAGACATTATTATATCAATTATGAGTTAGTGTTCTAAATAACTAGCCAAGAATCTTTTATCCTTGATTTCTTGCAGAAATTTCTCTACTTCTCTCACACTTAGCAAAGATTTAGAATGATGCTTTTTTTCACTGTAGCACCTTTGTATACAGAGTATGGGTTTGGTTAGCTTTTTTCTTCCACAATGCCCTTTGTGTTGGACACTAAGGAAGGAGTTGTAAGAGACTGCTTTTAAGGGTTTCTGCTGTTCAGAAACAAGGCTGATAACAGGATGGGTTTTTTTTGCATTATGCAGTTGAATAACTGCTGTAGAGAATGTGAGACCCATGGCAATATCAGAGACATGTGCAGAAACAAAGGAAGCAGTCCTCTTGAGTTACACTCCATCCTTGATATGAAGGGTTTCTATTTTCATTTGAGCTAATTCTATGTGATGCTTTGCAAAAGAAAGAATTTTTATCTGTTCTTTTCCTTTCTTCATTTCTGTTCACAAACACCTGAAACTTTAGAAGCAGCATACCTGACTCAAAACAGCCAATGAATTGATCTATGCTGAGATATATCTGCATTCTAATACTGTGCCACTTGTGCTGCCGGTGTACTGTTGGGTCATAGTTCATTGTGCTGAGCTTGACTGTTCTTAATTGAGATGTCAGGCAAGGACTGAAGTTGTTGAGAAACTGGCTAGCACAAGTCTGAGCCATTATTGCATCTACTCTATCTTGTTAAGCCAGAATGTGATTTCACTGTTTCTGCAGTGCAAAAGAAAGCAGAGTTCTGTCCGTAAAGCACACTGACAAAATCTTTGATGCACCCTTGCTAAACACAGAAAATAACACAAACAGCAATCAAGCTGAATTAAAAATTCATACAACTGCATAAATTATGTTGGCAGATGCCTTTTTTGTTGTAGAACTAATGCATTTTCACACATTATAGTTCGGCATTTAAATTCACTCCTGGTGCAAAGTATTCTGTCTGTTACGTTAAGGGATACTGCGTGTACTCACCAGTAGGAACAAATTCAGCCTGGTAGTTTTCAGTCCTCCAGCTGTCTTGAGATCATATCCTTACTTTAAATATATATTTTTAGTATTTCTAAGTTTGAAGTTACTGTTGGGGTTTTTTTGTATAGTGCAGTGAAGGTAAGTTAAGGTAAGGTGAAGAGGACTTTTCATCTACTTTGAATTTAGTATGTGCTTTGTATTGCATTACTCGAGATTTTTATGGTGGAAAATGAGATTTTTATGCCTGCTAACTTGCAAACCAGGAAAATACTTGTTAGAGAAAAAATGTCATTCAATTCAAGCTAGTAATCAACATGTAAACTTAAACTTATGTCAGCATTGCAAAGGGTGAAATCCTGAGGAAAAAAAGCTGGAGTATGCATTATCCATGAGGTCAAGACATGTTTGTTTGAGACCAAACCTGCATAAGACTTCAAATACGGTTATGTGAATACTAGGGTTGTCCTCTCTTCTTCAATTGCTGTCTCTTGTTATATTGGCCTTTTGTAAATGTGGGCTTGAGAGCTGGAAAATACTATAAGAGCTTAGCATACCATTTCTTCTTTGCTTTTTCTCACACACACAAATGAAAAATATAAGAGAATCCAGAAACATCTCAAATGAATGAAGAACCACAGAGCTACATAATGAGATGATAAATGCTTGCTAGTGCAGTTGACTTTAGCAGTGTTGTTATGATTTAATCTCCATGTACAACCAGCAGTCTTTTCAGGTCTTTGACCTTCATTTTGTCACCTCTTTCCTCCACTTGCCTCAGTTCATTTTATTTTTTTAAAGAGTAGAAAAAACTTGAAGCTGCCAATGAATTGGCAATGCAGCTCGATGCCAGGATACCTGAGCTTTGCCAGCTGACCAGTGTCACACAGCCATGGACATGAACGAGCTTTAATTACACTGAACAGCAGTGAGAAAAAGGTTGAGTTGTTCTGAAGCTTTAGTAGACTGGACTGCCCTTCCTGAGCTGATAACTTCCACACTAGAGAATTTTATTTACTTCTGCTGTCTTCACTGGTGAGCAGAAGCAGTTGGCATTCTCTGGTTCATTAACATAGACAAAATAACTGTATAATTTCATGCAAGCTACATTGCAACATAAGACCTCTTTTTCATTAGATCTAATAAAATATATAAGCTTGGAAGTTTTTCTTGTATTGAGCTTCTGTTTCTTTATGTGACTGGTTTTCTGTCTGTCTGCAATGAACCAACAACTATTGCTGGACAGCTCTGATTCTTCGCCATTTTACCAGAAAATGATAGGACAGGTTATATTTCATTACAGTTGCTGAGTATCCCAGCAAACCAGTCTTGCAAAACCAAGATTTCAGAATTTAGCAAATGCCAAGCTTGAGATCTTAATGTGATCTTCATCCATTTCCTTTGTCTATTTGCCCCTACATACTGGTTGTAATTACTTAGTAGTGTGATAGGAAAGGATTGTATATGTCAGATTTGCTTACTGGCCTTGATATGGGTAGAAAGAGAGCTTTTGTCTTTAGCAATGGTGGAAGACGTCTTGGAGGAAAGTTTGTCTAGCAGTGAAGAGAAAGTGCTTGTGTACATATTTCTTGTCTGTGGATAGCTTTTTCATGCAAAAGCTTCCCTTAGAAAATTAGAGAGATATGAAGATGGTCTTCAGGAAAAAAGATGGATGTATGAGTAGGAAGGTTGAAATGGTTGGTTTAGATTATGTATTAAAATCACAGTAGCAAGATATTTGCAGTAATGTGAGTTTGTGGTGTAGTTGTGGGAAGATAGGTAATTGGCATGTTTTTGTTTGGTTATTTCTTTTAAGGAAAATAAATGTACATCTTTGTAATATGTGACAGAATTAGATAACATCTGAAACTTAGTGTATACAGTCTCTGATTTTTTTTTGACTGTGCATTCTTGCACAGCTTGTGGCTCTCAGAAGCACATAATTTGTGTCTTTCACCAGAAAGTGTAATTAATCATAGAGTGATTTGGGTTGAAAGGGAGCTTAAAGCCCATCCCATCCCACCTCCCTGCCATGTGCAGGCAGGGACACCTTCCACTATTCCAGGTTGCTCTAAGCCCCATCCAACCTGCCCTTAGACAGGTTCAGGGATCCAGAGGCAGCCACAACTTCTCTGGGCACACTATGCCAGGGACTCACCACCCTCAGAGGCATTAATTTCTTCCTAATATGAAAATTAAACCTACTCTCAGTATAAAGCTATTCTTTCTTGTCCTAGCACTGAATGCTCACTGGCCTGCTGTAGAGAAAAATCAAGCAGGCTCTTATCCAAGGTCACAAGTCCTGCCAGAAGTGGTCTTCTTTCCCTGAGCCCTGGGTCATAATACTTGTCACAGTGTTTCCTCCTGCATCCAGTAAAGGGTGACCCTCTTTATATGGATGACATATTTGTAAAAAATGTATTATGTTGTCTTTTATAGCAGTAGTTTTAAGACTAAGTTCTAATTGGGCTTTTAGCCCTTCCAGTTTTCTCCCTGTGTAACCTCACAACAGCCTTGTAGTCCTCCCCAGTTGCTTGCCCCTTCTTTCAAAGGTGATGTGCTCTCTTTTTTTCCCCTTAATTCATGTCAAAGCTCTCTGATCAGCCAGGCTGGTCATCTTCCTTGCCAGCTCAGCCTGCATTTTTCAAAATGTGAATTTTACAGATACTCATGCATGCACACACAAAAAAAGTGAAACAGGCAAAGCCCCAATGAATCTTGACTGTTTTCCTTGTTTTAAAACTTAATTTATTAAAAAAAAAAGAGGCCATGTTTGGTATTTTTGTAGAAAATAAACAAGCAAGCGAAGAAATGACAATGCCATTTCTGTAATAAAGCTTGCCACAGATGATGACTATTTATTTAATAAACCCTAATTAAATTTTAAGAGTCAGTCAATTTTGTCTGCAACATGCTACTGTTTTACTCTGCAAGTCAATTGAATTAAAATGCTTCAAATTAGGATGAATTCTCAGGTATATTGACAAAATACGATTTAATTTTGAGTTGTTTAAAACATAACTGACTGTAAAATGTCTGTGAAATTCACTTTTCCTGTGCTTCATATGCCACACATACAGACTGATGGATTGCTTTACTGGTTACCAGCAAAATATTTGGACATGATCAGCTTTCACAACTGGAAATTTTCGTATCAGGTGAGTGAAAGGCCTTTCTTGGTCCCATTGCACAAGACCAGGTTACACAGATATTTTCAGCTTTTAACAAATTGATTGTCTGTCTGGAAAATAGTGCTGACAGGGACATTGGTTTCTTTCTGGGAGTCATTTGAATTGCTGATTTGATCAAACTTGTTATTCATATCCACCCCATTACAAGACAGTGGTTTGGAGCTGGGAGATATAACTGTTAGTCATCATTCTTCAGGTTGATGATTTTTGCAGAAGGATGTTGCGGTGTGTTGCGCAATCTCCACATGTTTCAGATGCCCCCAAGCCACAGCGTGGTTGGAATGGGGTTTCTGACTACAGATGGAGATTACCAGGGGGCCAACAGGTGATAGGGTTTCATGGGTGTCCATCTGGCTTTTCCCACACCCCCTCTCCTTGGATTGGTAAACTGGCTAGTCCCTTCCTCCTGCTCCGCCCCAAGGGATAAAAAGAGATGGTGGGCGGAGGTACGGAGGGTTCGCCCTAGGTTTCCTAGAGGGCACATCGGTGTCGCTAATGGAATAGAATAAAATCGGAACCTGAAACCTCGAACGAACTTTGCATCTTTCCTTCACCTTGTCCGGGATCTGCAAAGAGGAACACTCAGGAGGTAAAAAGGACTGGCTTTTCTAACTTGCTAGGGGAAGCCCTACGCTAGGACCACACTCGTGGCAGCTCCGACCGCAGCGTGCCCAGACTTGCTCCGAACATGTGGTCCTGGCTTAGCAGCAGATGCTGAGAAGCCGGGTACCAGACCAAAGCTCCCAAGGAGCGTGGGGAACCCTGATAAAGGGTGCCGTGTCTCGGATGCTCAAATTTGCCAGCCATCCAGAACCTTCCTGAGTCCTCATACCTCACAACAGACTCGGACAGCCTCGCTCCCCTTGACTGAGCTTCATTCCATCGGCTCTCTCAGGAGAGACTGCTTAGATCCTTCTGGATCTATCTACAAGTTTTGCGGGAGTCTGGTGCCTTTTGCGTCTTCCCAGACTCACTTTCCGTGAGCCTGGTTGCAAGAGGACGAACAGGGTAACCTGAAACAGCCCCAGAAGGTCCTGTTCCGGTGAAGGTGCCACCCAAGCCCAAGATTCCATATCTCTGCGGACAGGTGAGTATTTAACTCCAGTGAGAGAATAGAGGACTTACCAAATCTTTTTTGCTCTTCCGAGAGCAAGGCGCAGCCTCGCCGGAGTTAGCAGCGGGAGTTAGAGCGTAGGGGGCTCTACTTCTGTCTAGTGTGCCTATGCTTTGTCTAAACTTCCTGCGGGTGTTCGAAGTTGGTGCAGAGCCGCAGCCTGATCGTGACAGGCGGCGCAGCACCTCTGTGACCGCGGCGAGCGGCTCTGGCACACAGTGGCGGCGCGTGGGGACCGGCACACTGAGTGGGCGGGTTTGTCTGTCTTTCCTTC
>VWYI01004118.1:19622-30290 GCA_013399455.1 Anthoscopus minutus | reverse complement strand
GGTAAAAAAACCCAAACACCAAAACAGGAAAAAAAAAGATAAAGAAACAAATCAAAAAGGAAAACAGAAAAAACTAACCAAAAGAAGAGTGACCAAAACAACTGCTGGAAAATTACTTTGGGTCTCCAGGAGGCAAAGCATGCTTAGCCATCCAGTAGAGAACAGCAGCTGCAAAAAGGCAGGTATCTCTTGAAGCTTCCCTTTTGAAACCTTTTTGCCTGAGTTCAAAGATGGAGCTATCATTTGAAAATGCAACCAAGGAAGAAATACTTGTTGTTTTTTATGCAGTAACCTTGAATAGTGACATGCAAGAAACAAAGCCTACCCTTCTATATGTCCTTCACCTCAAGGGCCTTGAACCTAGAGATCCTGTAGCAGAACACCTACCCTAATCATAAGGCAAAGTTAGGTGAAGTTCTTTCCTTTGCTCCTGTCGAAGCTAAGAAGTAACTATGTGTACAAATTTATTTGGCTTAGTGGTAAAGCAGGTAATTTCCTGTCTAATCCACTGAACTATTATTTCAGCCAAACAATCCTTGTGGTTTGTGATGTTTGTGGGTAGTTTATTGATTGTTTTTTCCTCCTCCCCTTTCCTGACTCTAAAGTAAAATGTAAATACATTTTGCACTTCAGCATGATCAGAAATCAGAAGGGTGTTAGAAACAAATTTGCTTTGTCCTTTGTATTCTTAGGGAACAGACGCTTAGCTTGGACTGGAAAAAAATTAAAAGGATGCTTTTATTCATAATATGTCAAAGCCTGGATAAGGAAAAACTCTAGGTTGCGAAAAATATGGATTTAAATCTTCAACTACGGATTGGAATTCAAGACTAGTTCTTGTGAAAGTCTCTAGCCTCTAGTGCTGTGCATTCAAAATATGCATTGAGACTGTGTTTGGTATTGTTTTGCTTCAGGTTGGGATTTTTTCTCTTATAAATACCAGAAGAAGAAACAGGATGTAAGTTTCCATTATTATAACTTGCCATTATCAAATTACTTACCAGTAATGTATTCAATGTCTTAGATGTATGATTGAGTCATGTTTGATTCATCTGAAAGTTTAGATGAATAAGGCTGGTTCTGCATTGGCCAATGGTGATATAAAAGGAAATACCATGTCCCAACTTCCTTTATGATTTTTTCTTCCTAACATAACATCAGAATTACTTATTTTCTTGTGTGTGTATTACACACATTTGGGTAAAAATAACAGCAATTGAAGGCACATGCACATGAAAGACTAAAGTGGAGCTTCCCATGCCAAGCACTAGCCTAAATCAGTTACAGTTCAGGCAGTAATATGTAATATCTTTCAGCAAAATTCCCTGAGTCTTTAGGCAGAATTTTCTGTCCCCTCCTTGGATTTCTATTGTGGATGGAAGTTAATGGTATCATTCTCACCTTTAACCCCTCTTCTGAATGCAGATTGAGGTTGTCAGCTGTGTTAGGCAGGTGTTGATTAATGCTTATGGAGATCTTTTCTATTTTATGTCCTTCATGGCAGTTGTTTGAGAATATGGGTCTCTGAGCTGCAGTTAATATTTCCTTTTGCACTCAGCCTTGGGCTGTGCTCATCCTGAGCTGAACTTGTCTTGAAACTAAAAAGGGTCCACCTCCCCAAATTACCACCAGAGACCCCTAAAGGTGCAGTAACAAGTATTACATAAGACAGCAGAAGCTTAACAATTTTGCAATAGGTAAGTGGTAGCTGTGTTAGATAGGCAGGTTTATGTAAATTTCAATGTATGAATTCACTTGCTTTTTATTCCTTGATATGACTGATTTGTGGAAAATTTTTACCTTGTACCTTTTGCAGAATAAAAAATGTCTCCTTTGTGAAGGAGAATAAAAACTGACTCTTCGTGTTTAGAGAGTTTCAAAATTTGTCAATTTATGCAGTATTGAGAGGGTCAGTGTCTGCACTCATTGAAAACTTTTTGGACAAAAATATACTCAAATGAACTTGTGAATTTCTAAGTTCTTNACATATATATGAAATGTTCTATTTCCCTGGCTATGTTTTTTTCCCCTTTTCTGTCCCCTTTTCCCTTTTTTTTTCCTTCATTGCTATAGCTTATTTAACTTTCTTCTCATTTTTCTTTGTTCTTTATATTGCTTTTCCTCCTGCTACCTGAACCAGTATGAATTTACAGATCTATTCAGTGTAAGTAATACTAATTACATACTGTTGGAGTCATAATATAGTCAGAGATTTATTTTGTATTTCAGTGCTGAGTATAAGTAATTTCTATCAGTTACATAATATCCTAAACAGAAACCTAATAATTTAAAAATTCTGAAGAACCCTGTACTATATTGATATTTGCACTTGTACAGCAATATGTTCAGGCATCTGCACAGGCAAATGCTTCATAAACACTGAAGTACTAAAAATACATATATATGAAAGTGACTCACACCTAATCTGATAAATAAGGAGCCAACCACAAAAACATGAGGAAAACAAGACATACACAGAAATAGGACTGCAGGATGAAACTTACAGTACGCATTGAAATCACTTACATGGTGAATTTAATGATTAAAATTTAATGCCTATTTTGGAAATGGAACACACTGATATACATGATGACAAAGTCAGTTTAAAAAGATGTTTTGAATAGAGCACCAAAGAGAAAACTGGTTTTGGACTATTAAGTATTAGCCTAAATAAAATCGCATTGAGATATTTTCTAGTTCACTTTTAAATTCTTTTTGAAACAACATTTTAAAGAGTTTAGAATATGACCAGGTTGTAGTAAGATTTATTAATGGAAGTGTTGGAATGCATTAGGTAGCAGCAACATTTTGTTTATCAGTTCAGACACATTTTTTTGACTAAAAGTTTTTTGAAGTACATGCAAATTTTCAAGTGCAAACTGTTACAAAAGTAGAATACTACTTTGTTTATTAAACCTCCTTCACTTAACTGAATTTCTGAACTTTCTTGGACGATTTGTTTTACATATTTTTGGTTTGACTATAAGGTCAGATCCAATAAGTATGCAAGAAAGAAGAATATGTCAGCAAGAAATAGTAAAACTGAGGCTTTTGTAACTAATTTAGTAAAACAAAGAAGGTTTTATTGATTATACTTTCATTTTAATAGCCTCAAAAGAATACCAAATGTTTTTCTTCACATTAAGTTTTCTAAAGTGAAGCAAATAATTTTGAATTGCAACTGGCTGAGTTTTCTTTGCTTAATTTGTTTTTATCTTCCTATTTCCATTCACCAAAGTTCTTGCATTTAACTTTCTCTTTCCTCTTGAGTGATTCTTGCCCTGAAATTTCATTTCAAAAGCTGCATAAGAAAGGATGAAGTATTTGCTTTGTGAGAACAATGTTTGTCAGAAAGCCCGAGATACGCTGAAGTGCCCTTCAGTGTGACAGAAGCATTTTTCAGCACTGGGTGACACAGCACAAAGACGTCAACAGGAGTTCTGTTGGCAGCAAAATGGATTAAGCATGGTTTCATAAAAACCTGTCTCTTGGTTGAATTATCTCACACTTAATATAGTGAAAACTATCATTAAAGAGTGACTGTCTCTGTTCCTCCCCCCACCCCATGGTTGGAGTTTTCATATTCTTTCTGTTTTTCTGTTTTCTAATGGGAGTTGAGCTCAGCAGGAGGCATTAGTGAATGTTTTCTCTAATTAACCATGAATTTCACAAACCTTTTATGCACACAATATTATTAAAGTTTGTAATATTTGGTATAAATCAGCATATGTATTCAGCTGCTATTAAAAGAAAAACCTATCTGTATTTATGTCTTACTGTACAAACCTCAATTTCTTAAGAACCTCGCCTAAAAGTGTTTTTGTCAGGGTATTTTGATGCTAATATTTGTGTGCTATTGATGTCAGGCTGCCAACAGCAAGCTGTGGACTGAGCTGTAGACAAAATGAATGAAGTGAATAGAGGCCACAGTTTTAATAAAAGATCCTCAGCTACATTATTCTGCCTGCAGGCAGCTATAGTCATTCTTCCCCTATTGACAAATCATCTGACACTTTTCAGATATAAACTGGTTCTGCTTTGAGGTTACTGTCATACTCCTCACGCCTGGTAAGGAGTCCAGCTGGGGGATTTTTTCCAGTTCTGTAATCTCCCCCTATTTTATCAGTGCTTTTTTGGAATTAACTTACTGAAAGCAAAGATATTTCACTGCTGTTGACAGCATTGCAGGGGTGAGGAGAGAAAGAAAAGGGTTAAACATGCAGGGCAGGTTCTAGGATAGAACCTTGGAGAGAGCAAAAAGGAAGGTTTCAATCCCCCTACCTCTGTTTCTGTACATACTTATGAGATTTTAGCACTTCAACCAGATTACCACCATGCAGACTTGCTGAGTATATGCATACAAGCAGCTCCGGGACTAAGCTTATTGAAGGCTTTGGAGTCTGAGTAACTGCAGTTAAAGAATTCTCACCCTTTTCAAAAAATGCATGATTTGCCTCCCACTTTTTATGGCCAGAAACAGGATATTGAAGATTTTACCTAGAGCAAGCTGAGAAAATGCCTGGGAAATCTTCAGCGAGTGATCAGCAAGCTTCAAACTAGTTCTCTGCCAGTGCTTCAGGAGTGCAGGCAAACAAACATCATAAGTATTTTGGACACGTAGTTAATAAAATGTTGGAGCTG
Source organism: Anthoscopus minutus (assembly GCA_013399455.1). Classification (NCBI taxonomy): domain Eukaryota; kingdom Metazoa; phylum Chordata; class Aves; order Passeriformes; family Paridae; genus Anthoscopus; species Anthoscopus minutus. The sequence continues at coordinate 25,649 of VWYI01004118.1, read as the reverse complement.
GAGAAATCTAGTTACCACAGCCAGAGAAGGGCAGAAAGACTGATGAAAACAAAGTGCATGATGACAGTGGAAAACAGGCATGAAGAGAAAAAGCTGACAGAAAACATTTGTAAGTTGTGCTGACATTGAGAAAAATAGGATGGAAAGGGAGCATAAACCTGGCCTGTTTTATTCTGTGTCATTTTAATAAGCTCTAAGATCCTAGCTCTTTTGAATAAAAGGGCTGAAAATGAGGTTTGTTATGTGATAGTTTTCAGAATTACTGTAACTGCCTTGAATAATGCTGTTACCTCTTTTGTCTATGTAGATTATCAGTATATTTTGATGTGAAAAGAATTATTTCTGTAGTATGAATTTAAATACCTCAGTGCTTCACTTGCTAATGAAAAAGTGGGGAGATCTAGTGGTAGCGCCCAGTCTGGTCTTTGAGAAGCAAAGACTTTGTGTCATTCTCTGTGGGTAAGTAATTTACAAGTCCTCAATGCAACTTAGGTCTTTAAAGCCTACACCCATAACAGCTAGTTTGACTCTAAGGGTCTTTATCAATTCAGAGTTACCACTTAATTGAGTGTTTCAGTTGCAATTTCTAACACACACGCATTTCTATATATACATCACAAATAAAGCAAACAAAATCACTAGTCATTAACAGCTGCAGATTTTTTTGTACTCAAAATAGAAGCCATTTAAGTTCATACTCTCTGACTTTGAAGCCTTAATCAAGTGGGTATTTTTTGGTCTTAATGTGAATTTCTTTGAGGGTAGTCAGATTTTATAATATCACTATATTTTAGCTACTTTGGTATGCAGCTAGACCCTATCTTTCAGTTCTTAGCTGAGAAAAACTTTAGTGTGCCTAGGTTTTATACACTGTTTCTTGCTGTGATTTTTGAGTGATGTATAAAATATTATTACTTACATCAAGTCTTGTGAGCCTTTGTTTTCCATTCATCTCATCTATATTTTGGCTTTCTACACTTCTAATAGATGTCTTCTATTGTTAGCACAATTACATTGCTTTGAGTGGAATATTTGTTTCAACAGAACATACAAAAGGTATTGGTTTTGAAAAAACAATCTGTAAATTTTTGAAGAATGCCAGAATTGTGCTAATTTCTGTTAACTTTGTCTTTATATTCCAGTATATGACCAAAAATAACTGATAACTTCTTTCAGCCTCTAGGTGATTCAGTTCCCCTAATTAAAAGATTCATTTGCTATTGCCCATTTGTTTTCTTACCTGGAGATTCCAGCATAAAATAATATAGTAGAAGTTCAGCTGTACTTAAGTGCCTCTTTTCATTAGCATATCTGGGCTAAAAATAGCAAAACTGAGTACTTAGAGTGATAATTTTAAAATAAACAGGTCTGAAAACCTCACCCTATCCTTAAAGCCTGAGAAGAAAAAAAAAAAAAAGAAAGAAAAAAGGCAGTAAGCTGTCATTGTGGTCTTAAGTAGAAACACACAATTTTGTTAGACAGATTAGATAGCAGCTCTTTCTTCTCCCATGCTAGTTATGCTCAGCTACTGGTTCAGTAGTCTGGAGGTGTGGATAGGCTGGAGCTAAGGGCTACAAGGGAAAGGCAGGGGCAAATACTTCCTTTTGGGAGTTTACCAGTTCACATGTATTTCTTTTTCTTTTTCCAAAAAAATGGGGTTTGATAATTTTAATTATATTAAGTACATTAATTAATATATCGGTACATTAATATATTAGAAGAATTTTTTTAATTTCATATCTTCTTGGAGACTGCAACAGAACACAACTATTACTCAAACTCCAAAAGTGTGTTCTACTTTTATTATAAGAAATCCCCTAACATTTATGAATTTGTAGTTTTGTTTAAATGCATTTATGGGTTTATTACTGTAACTTAAGCTTGTAAAATGTGGACTCCTTTTTAATGAATCTGATAGCATTTTTAATTCCTGCAGAGAAAATGTATTTGCCTGAAGGTTTTTATCAGGAGGAAGGGGGAAAAAAGCTAACAGTAGCTGAGCAAGCCTAGAAAGACTTTCTGGAAGAAGGAACTAATAGGATTTAGCCTGTACAGAACGTCCTGTAGAAACCTACACAGATAAGAAGGGAGACACTATCAAAGGAATATTTGGCATTTCTAGGAAAGATGATAGAAATTTTTGTTAAATTGAAAATGAAAAATGCTGCAACACCTTTTTCTAGTTGGTCTTGAGACTAAAGATTGATATTTTCGTTTGCATTAACTGCATTCCTGCGTAATTCTACTGCAATATCATGATACCATGGGGACACTAGTCTTTCATGGACAATGCCCATGGATATGCCATTTGTACTTTGAATAAGTTAACAGTAGTTGTAGGTCACAGACATCGTGGTTTATATTTTTTCTATGTCACTTCAAGATTAAATTTATAGATCTACATGAGTGAAAATCAGAAATCTTGAAAGAAAATAAAAAGTTATATCTGTGCAATACTAATGTCTCCTACCTCTGCTATAGACAAATTTTCAAGCCTAGACTTATTTCCTCTCTGAGATTGGCTAAGACTGCAGCCCACTGTGATTTGGTTACAGGCTAAGACTTTGCATCCAGAGATACTCAAAGAAATGTGATAAGAAGCAAAAAATTCAAGTAGCACTGACATATAACCACTCTTTCAGAAGGTAAGAAATATCATAGACACAACCTTCCCCACTACAGCTTTGTAAAGCACAAACAGTAAGAGCAACTTCTGTAGGATATAAATTAGGAAAGCCTCAGGGAAAAAAAACTCTACCTTCACAATGTCTAAGGGATTTGATATTCTGTAGCCAACCAGCCAAATTAAAGTCTTATAAGCTACTTGATTAGAAAGAGTTTTGGTTTTAATGCTCTCTCAATTACAATTAGAGGTGTTAATTCAATGGCTAAAGGTCAGGAATTACTCACTGCTAGGACTGCATTTCAGAAGCATATCCGGGAAATGGTCATCAGCTCAAATCAGAGGTGTTAATATGCAATTAAAGGGCACAGTGGCTTTTGCTGAATGAAATTAGCTGTTTTCTAGATTAACTTTTTCTGACGGGATGGCTGCTTAGTTGAGGCAATATGCCTTCACAGGAACATTCCAGTTAAGCATCTGCTTTTTAGAGGAGCCAAAGGCTTTGAGTTTCTATACTGCTAGGGATAGTTTCAACATTTATTCCTTTGTCTGGGTATAGATGAATTTAAAAAAGAAAAAGGTAAGTAAATTCCTTGTAGTGAATGTTTCTGAAAGAAGATAAACTTTATATAAATCAAAATTAAATGTAAACAAAGATAAACATGCTTACCTGAAGCTGCAGCTTGTAGGTCTACTGCTAGAATATTTCACATTGATGCTCTGTAAATTACCTTTTGTTAGTTCAACACCCCTGTTTTACCTTGTCAGTGCCACAGCTATTGACAATACACAGAATTATCTTATCCATTGTTTCTTCTGCCTGGGCAGAAATATATGCATGTGGAGTCTTAAACTGATTATTTTCTTCTAGACAGCTTGTTCAGGTTTCTTTCTGACTCTTTTTCTGTCTTAAAATCATTCTCCAACAAGTCTTTGGCTTCTCCTAGCTTGGTGTTGTCTGCAGAGAAAAGGGGCTTTTCTATTTTGTTGACCAAAATACTGAGTGATGCCAAAATTCTTGTCACTATTAAATATTGTCTGTAAAAATATTGACCAGAATGAAAGTCAGGACATATCTGTAAGAAATTTGATTCAACAAAGCTTTTCAGATTAAAAATGAATCTGACAACTAGATTAGTTTCCCAACCAGTTATTATAAATTAAATTCATCCAGACTACATGATATATTCCTAAACACATAGATACATCTTCAAAACAGAGATTATAACCGATTTAAATACATAGTGAGCAATGGTGAAGAAAGTTCCCAATAATATCAATGATTAAGTACAGCTTATTAAATATACCACTAATTGAGCTGTAGTAATTTGTTGTGTATAGGCTATGAGCCTGTCATCTCCTGTTGTAAATGGGCTGTTTTATTTTCAGTTTGATAAAGGCAGTGTAGCACATATAGGCAGTCAGAAATGGAGTTTCTGAACCTTCAGTTCTCCTGTGGATTTTTTAAATACTGTTATGTTCAGCTCTATTTAATTTTGCTCTTATCTCCCAGCTAACAAGCCTGGATGAAATCAACATTTGCAAGTTCACTCATTTTAAAGGGCACTTGCATGACAGAAATATTTGTGTTTGTGTTGCAGCTGCTCATAAACCATATGTCTGGCTTACATGCATATAGAGAAAACTATTTTTCCTTCTCAAGTGTGCTAGTGTCACAATCTCTGCATGAATGTGTATGCTGTCATCAGAAATGTTACTTTGTTAACAAGAACAATCTTCAGAGATGACGATTACATTTTTTCTCCTCAAAATGCTTATCCTTCCATACAGTAGTTTTGCATCTAAAAATGTCCTGAATTATTAAATTGTTCCATACATAAGAAAGCACACAAAACTATGCTTATTTTTTATTGTGCAACAATAAAAGTTGTTGACTTTTATTAAACTTTCCAGGATCTCAGGGTAGCTACCTCCAGCAGAACAGAATTAGACTGTTCTGGCCATCTGCTCCATTCCGCCAGCACCCTTCAGCACTCACTAGATGGCTGTGCATCCTTGTGAATGCTTCCCTGTAAAGTTTCTAGGAGTAGTAGTAATCCACTCACTATTGGAGGGTTTTCAGGAGTGTAGTGTGCATTCCAGTATATGGCTTGCTTACTTTCCCATCCAGGTCATCTTTCTTTAACTTTGGCCAAAGTGACCTTGATTTAAACTAGATTCTTCAGCTATAAAACCCATTGATGTCTCTGTACTGCTTTTACAATTCTTCCTCAACCAACCTCAAACATCCTCCATTAAACAGAATTGAGGATACTGGCTTCTCAGCAGGAGTATTCTTTGCATATTCATTGTTTGGAAAAGAAAAATAGCTAATTATAGCTCTTTATGCTCTAATGCTGTGGTGGTTTTATCAGTGTGGAGAAGAACACAAAATGAGGCAGTCTTCAAACAAACATTTAACCTCTTGAAAGCAAACTAATAACATGAGTTTATAAGGTGCATTCTGCGTTAAATACCGATGTCTGGATTGTGCTCTCATTGAGTTAGTGCAGCCTAATACAGTTTTTAACCCTGCTTGTTAACTGAGCAGCTAAAGTAGTTGAAGCCTTGTCATACTCTAGAAACCCAAAGACAAATTATTTTCATTATTGGCTGTACTGGCTACTTAAAAAGCAGCCACAAGACACTCTAAAATAGAAAATTGCTTCAAGTAACTAACAATTTGTGCTGGTTTTGCACTGGTTGATATTTTTCTTCCTTCTTCCCAAATATCAACCAGTGTAAAACCAGCACACAATGGAAACACGACACTTTGGTTTCCATCTAATTTGTTAAATAGTCTTTTTCTTAATGGACATATCAACCTCTTTTCTTTCTTTTTTTCTCTTATAAGTTCTTCACTGAAGTCATATATTGAAACAATGCATTCCACTTCTAATTTTAGGTGAAGGAGAATGAGCATTTCTCCTTTTAGTTCTTTTAAGCACATATTTCTGTTTCATACAACAGTAAAAGACAGCTTTCAATCTTTGTACGTTTTTATGTATTTTGCCTTGTCTTTCTGCAGTAAAGTCCAAATATACTTATCACTCTCCTGATGTGAAAATATTTTCCTACTTTTATTAAATAATGTACTGGTTTGAGAACAAAACCAGTGAGAGACTCCAAGTCAGAAATACAATTTATTAGGAAATAGGAAGAAAAGAAAGAAAGCTACTGACAAAGTCAGAATACAACCTGATAGCCTGTTGGTCAGGGTGTTGGCAGTAGTCCAGTGGTACTAGATGAGCCTGGTCTTCCTCTGAGAGTCCGGTGAAGAAAGGCACCTTGGTTCCCCAATTCTCTGGTTTTTATCCAGGTAGAGGGGCTTGGCTCCTCCCCCCTGGATGGAGCATTTTCCAATGAGATGATAAGCTTATCAGTGGACTCAATGGCCCATCAGC